>CM060689.1:134957045-134972045 GCA_030686995.1 Artemisia argyi
TGGAATTGCACACACCCGATGTGCGACCTACAAAGAGCCAATTACAAGGATTTGTTATCTACGTTCACTTCGCGTATGGAAGGTGCGAGACAGATTTGCAGTTGGTAAACATCTGAGATTTGTATTAACTAATCGTACCATTATTTCTCCAGGTGTGAATGATAAGTTGTAAGTTATTATTTGTTTATGTAATATTTTTGTCTTATTTAGTAGCGAAACTAACTACAAGAATTGGTTTTCTAGGTCCTGTAGTTACAGAAGTACATACCAGGTTTCATCAGCAGATGCACCTCGAGCAGCAACAGTGATGCATATAAAGAAGTTAAAAGTAGTCATAGATGTAATTTTTTTCGGAAGGACCATGACATTAAATTAACTTCTTGATGTCTCTTCATTATACAAACGTCACAGCTACATACCCTACCTCGCAGGTGAAAAGTCAATGGATCAGGATGACACTGATGACAAAGTAATTAAATATCGCTTGGATCCAAAGTGAGTTAGGCGAGAGGTTAGGTGGGTTCTCATTTTCCACTAAAGGGATTGGGGCGGACATTTGGAAAATCCTACGACGAAAAACACGAATAACAGGAATCAAACGATCAATGTTATTGTTATCCATCGAGATAGTTTACGAACAAAGGAAACAAAGAAATAAGATAGACTAAAGAAAACCTAAAAATAAAAAAATAAAGTCTTACTAGAAAGGAATCTAGCAAGTAGACCTAATAAAAAGAAATCCTAACCTAGACAATAACTATTCCCCGGGCTGCGGCGCCAAAAACTTGATGCGTGGGAATTGCACCAGGCTTTACCTCTCGAGGGATCTCGAGAAGCTTACAACCCGCACCAGGCAGTGTACCTGATCGTTGTAGTATAATATAGTGACAAGTACCGGGGGATTGATCGTTCAACTCAGGAATAGTGTCACTAGGATTAGAAAGCCTAAAGACTAGGTCTAGAGGTGAGGGATGATTCTTTTTGTGTTTTTATATTTTTATAAAAGCAATTAAAATCTCGGGTTTTGGAAGAGTGGGCAGAATTAGTTGCTAGTCAACTAACCCAATAACTAAAGATGCAATCAAAATAAAATAACAAAAATATAAATAAAGCTAATTACTAATGTGGTGTGAACAATAAATGGAAAAATTGTGTTTACTTAGATTTCATTACTCCCTAGATATCTTTTACAAGTTGATAGTTTGTTACAGTTGCGTGGATGACGGGTTATATTCCTTAGTACCAATCGTGGGGTGGCGTACGTACTTCCCCAACTCTATAAGCTCCTACTTCACTCCTATGTCGAGCCTGCAAGAAGCTCCTAACATGGGATCACTAGAATTCGCTCATGCATTAAATACAACTATAAAAACCTAGTACGCATTGGTTCATGCTTCTTAAGACGTTCAAGCAAGTTACCCTATGGAAGTCTGCGAGTTTTCTTAGACTATAAACAAGCAATCAACCCACAATCAACATCTAGGTTTCACTACATCTAAGCAAACACACAAGAGATCTAGCCTAGCATGTTAAAATCAAGACAAGCGTAAGATTCAAACAACATATAGACATATTGAATGAATTGAAATGATACTTATCTTAATTGAACATGAAAGGTTTCAAGGGGTGAAAACCCTTGAAAATACTGATAAAATCGTGCTAGGGTTTTTCCAAGTCGTCCCTAAAATTGTCCTCTGTTAATGAATGAAAATTACAAAAGTATATATAGATTTTCCAATGTGATGGCGTCAAGAAGAAAATTCTGACACCGTCAACCCGTTGCCCATAATAAAATCGGATTACTTAGATCCAGATCTGACGCAGTCAAGAGTAGTTTTCCTTTGGGCCGTCATGAGTAATGGGGCCATGACGGCTTATGGTGACACTGTCATGCCCTAGTGCAAAAACATTCTGGACCGTCATGGACTCTATCCTCTTCACCTCTTGTTTTCGTCTTGACGCCGTCATTAAGAACTTGGTGACGCTGTCAGGTACTGTTCCCAGCAAGGAAAATTAAGACTTTGCCGTTTTCTTCACTTTTATGCTCCAAAAACGTCCAAAATACTTCCTTTTCCAGAATTCACTCCAAAATTACCTAAAATCACAAAAGGAACGATTTAGGGCAATATTTGATCAAATAAATTCAATTCCGGGCTTAAATAACCCCCTAAAAACGGATCATTTTTCGCCTCACCATATACCCTTACACTTGAGATTTGCTTGTCCTCAAGCAAATGCGCTTTTATTCTAATCAAAATACAAGTTAGGGGTCATTTAACACTGATATAAAAGTAATTGCAACAAATAATCGTTCCACTAAAGACCAAAGACAAGCACGGAGGTCATACACTAGCATCTCACAAATAGTGTTTAGATACTCACATCTCTCGGGTGTAATAAAGTATATATCACAATATGGAAATGGAAAACATCTCTCACTACCTGTCATTGCAAAATAGATTACCATAGGCTTGGGAAAGGATCAAACCTCCATCACATGGCGTAAGCACCTAGAATAAGCTATCAAAGAGGTCTTTCAAAAGGTTATAACGTTAGGTGTAGGGATATGGAAAACACGGTTTTGTTGGATAAAGGCAATCTTTACTGGTGGCGAGTTAATCATCTTGGTTAATTACATGTACAATATGGCGTTGCTAAGCCAAGACTAGACTCGACTTAAGCTAATGAATCAAAAACAACAAAAACATAAAATAAACATAGAATGAAACGGGATGGTAGTCCGTATGTTTTTTCTCTTTTCTTTTTCTTTTTCTATTTTTTTTCTTTTTCTTGATTTTTTTTTTTTTTTTTTTGGCATACACTCCTACCCTACCATCCAAAATAATACATCATAGGGAATGTATATTCCCCTTACACTTGAATTTTTACATACTTTACAATAAACTAATCTAATGACTCAAATTAAGATAATCAAAACACTTGGAGTACTTTTAAGATTAATGCACATATGGGGGTAATAAAATGATGTTCTTTCCCATTACTCCATAACATAAGTACTTTACCCATAAGTCCCAATCGTCCCAAAACAATATGTACAAGGATATGACTCGACTTAGCAACCATGTAATCAATTAGATAATTAACTAAGGGTTTAAACATGTAACAATAATGCACTAAAGATGAGTGCATACACGGAAGGCTAAGGCGATTTGGGTGTACATTTAAGTGGGTTGTAAAAAATTCTTCCTTTAAGTAAGATGCTTAAAGTTAAAAATGAAAAGATAGGCTCGGAGGGGTGTACTAGGGGTTTCGTGTACTAAAAATGAGTACAACGCTAAGGTGTAGGAAAAATTAATTGACTTTACTAGCCAAGTAATATGACTTAAATGGTCAAGTAATTATGATACGGGTTTAACACAAGGGTGATCCTAATGCCTCTTATCATGTAGTAAATCTTACTACACGAATGTAGTCTCACTAGCGGTCTCGGGATGCATCACTAACGCAAGTTCTAGAATCTAAATGCTACCGGTACACTCATAAGCACTAATAGTAAATGCTTTTCCTATCAAATCTCAAGGCGAACCTCACATATTTGGGTGAAAATTTTTTCTGAATGGTACGGTTTCGTGCTAGTTATGCGACTCCTATCCATGAGACGCTTGCTAAGGCTAAAGTTTCACTCCTAAATGTTGTAAAAATTTTAAATTTGGCGCTAAAATTACATTAATAAGTGAAAGTGTATCCTATAAGGTATCATCATTTCCCCTCCCCTTACACTTAGGATGAACATTGTCCCCAATGTTCAATTAAAGAATGTAAATGTGAAATAGGTAAAAGAATGAAATCAAATACTCCCCTGATTCGTTCAGTGTGGATAGTGTGGTAACAAGGTTAGATCTTCCTCCAAGAAAATGAACAATCAAAGCTTCCCTTCCAGAATATAAATCATCTTGTTGTCATACATAACTTGTTAAACCTGAGAAAAAAAAAACAAGGCAACCTCACGTAAAATTGGCGGCAATCTATATATACTAACAAATCATAGAAAACAATGTAAGATATAATGCTTGTGGAATGAATGTTTGCAGATTTCCTGGTGTTTATAAAACTAAAGATTTGACAAAAACTATAAGACTCTGTAAGAAAAACAAAACTAGCAAAATTTTCAGAATTTTACACATGACGCCGTCAGAAGTGATCTGCAGAAATCCTTACGTTAAGTTTTTGGAAAATTTCTGGAAAACTTATGTCCTACTTCCTAGAAAATCCTGCAAAACATCATTATGACTCGATACAAGCATTTGACTCTAACAAATACGAATATACATGTCTATTTAACATTGTGGAGAATCATGGTCAACATTGTTTCTTAAAAACATATTTGGGGTTTCCCCTTACACTTATCTTTTGCGAAATACCTTTGGATGAAGTTAAGACAACGTTGTAACACCCCTAAAATATCGCAGCGGAAGACTGTGTCACTTGGGGGTGCTACTTAATAATACAAAGTACAAGTTATAGAAAACGACCTCTAAATGAGACGTTTTGAAAAGTTACCATTCGATTAATGAATTGAAAGTTACAAACATGATATTCCAAAGTATGATACATAAATGTATACAAAATGTTTTGAATGGTAAACGATAAAAAGCATAAGTCTTCAGAATATGCAGCTTGACTCTAAGTTCCACGCACTAGCTATCGCCTTACTAACCTGAGATAAACATGCTAAAGTGTCAACACAATGGTTGGTGAGTTCATAGAGTTTGTCTTAAAATAGTTGAAAAGTCTATAAAGAATGTTCACACAGCAAAGGCATTGTGAATTTACTCAGTTGCAAGTTCCGCCCATAACAACACTTGCAACCTGTGTGTTCACAACCCACTGCTAAATATATAGTATGATTAAGACATGTACAAGTTCATCACAACAATTAAGCAATTAGTCGTGAGTCTCTACTTCATCTCCGAAGACCTCACTTGGGAGCCAATTCCCAAAGACAACTGGGAGCCAATTCCCAAAGATAACTACTAGCCACTAAATAGAATAACGCAATTAAGTATAACACAGTCATGTATGTATGCAATCAAGTATAATATAATCAAGTATAAATGTTTTGAGTATTTGTACAAGTAAGCAAGTAGTTGAGCACGTATCTCCCCCAAAGAGATAAAACAAGTATAAAAAGAGTAGGGGCTATGACTCACCTGATAATAACTGATAAATGATACTAGAAAATTGGGCAGCGCTTTTGCATCTATCATCAAAAATCCATTTCCTAAACCTTAAAAACCTCTAAAATCAACCCAATAGCTCCCATATTAAAAACCCATCCTTGGAATTAGCCGATCTATTCTTGCCAAAGTTTTAAGAAATTTATGAGGACCACAGCTCCTATCGACCATTGTGTAGCTCTTAATCTAACCGCGTAAACACAAAATAAATTATATTTTTACGTAGAGAATACTTATGCCATCAACTTATCTGTATAACTCGAAGCCTAAAAATCAAGTATGGAGGATGTATGGAGGGAGAAAGGTGGAGGAGGAGGGAAATATGTGTTTTTCTGTGAAATAAAATGAACTAGTTTCCTTTTTATTTATAGTGAAAATTTCTGAAAATATCTAGATATTTTGATGAATAGTGTTTAGATATTTTGATGAATAGTATTTAGATATTTATGTGAATAGTATTTAGATATTTAAGAAGAGAATTTCAACTTGACTTCTCTTAATGAGATATTTTGTAAGATATTATCTAAATAATATTTAGTTGATGACTAGATATATGATTAGGCAAGGTTATTTAAAATGTATTAGTCAAAAGGTGGTGCGGGTATCGGAGTGAATAGTAAAGTGAATAGTAATTTTTAGGAAAAAGTTCCAAGTTTCTATACTGACCCAAAATACGATGAATAGTAAAAATGAATAGTAAAAAGTGAATAGTATTTTTTAGGAAAAAGTTCCAAGTTTATATACTGACCCAAAATATGATGAATAGTAAAAAGTGAATAGTAATAGTGAATAGTAGAAATGAATAGTAATCCGAAAATGTGAATTGTTACAGTCTCTACCCCTTAAGGAGAACTTCGTCCCGAAGTTCTGTTGATGTTAACTACTTACGATGTGTCTAAGGAAATTCAGGATCTCTAATATAGTGGTGTTTACTCTGATTCATCTAAGATTGTGGTTAAGGAGTCGTATCGGATGCAAATAAGCCCACTTATTCATAACTCGTTACTTACATAAAGAAGCGTCCAAATTTATGTAAGTAAGGGATCATAAACTCATGGTTCGGTGATTTACAATTTCTTTATTTAAATAAAGAGGCGTCCCAATCCATTTAAATAAGGAGATTCTAAATCATCCTACTTAGGAATTTCCGACATAAATCGCTTTTTGAGACAGATGGTAAGATAATCAAGTCATCAAATCCCTAAAGCTAAGTAATAATATTATTTAACTCAAACCTTATGTCTCATCAAACAAGAACTGTCATAAGATCAAGTTAAATAATTAGTTATTACTGAGCTCCATATTTTTAATGACTCGACTAATCTCTGGGGTTCCTTATAATACTAAAGTCACATCATCTAACAGCGTGGAACTAAACCAATAACTAACAAAAAGCATATGCGTATGTAGTGTGTGTAAGGAAAATAAAGAGGAGGGTCTTAACGTATATAGTAGTTATAGTCTAGGCACTAAATGCAACCTAGTTATCTACAACCAATGCTCTAATACCAATTTGTAACACCCCCAAAATATCACAGCGGAAGACTATGTCACTTGGGGTGCTACTTCATAATACAAAGTACAAGTTATAGAAAACGACCTCTAAATGAGACGTTTTGAAAAGTTATCATTCGATTATTGAATTGAAAGTTACAAACATGAGATTTGAAAGTATGATACATAAATGTATACAAAATGTTTTGAATGGTAAACGATAAAAAGCGTAAGTCTTCAGAATATGCAGCTTGACTCTAAGTTCCACGCACTAGCTATCGCCTTACTAACCTGAGATAAACATGTTAAAGTGTGAACATAATGGTTGGTGAGTTCATAGAGTTTGTCTTAAAATAGTTGAAAAGTCTATAAAGAATGTTCACACAGCAAAGGCATTGTGAATCCACTCAGTTGCAAGTCCCGCCCATAACAACACTAGCAACCTGTGTGTTCACAACCCACTGCTAAATATATAGTATGATTAAAACATGTATAAGTTCATCACAACAATTAAGCAATTAGTCGTGAGTCTCTACTTCATCTCCGAAGACCTCACTTGGGAGCCAATTCCCAAAGACAACTGGGAGCCAATTCCCAAAGATAACTACTAGCCACTAAATAGAATAACGCAATTAAGTATAACACAGTCATGTATGTATGCAATCAAGTATAATATAATCAAGTATAAATGTTTTGAGTATTTGTACAAGTAAGCAAGTAGTTGAGCATGTATCTCCCCCAAAGAGTTAAAACAAGTATAAAAAGAGTAGGGGCTATGACTCACCTAATAATAACTAATAAATGATACTAGAAAGTTGGGCAGCGCTTTCGCATCTATCATCAAAAGTCCATTTCCTAAACCTTAAAAACCTCTAAAATCAACCCAATAGCTCCCATATTAAAAATCCATCCTTGGAAGTAGCCGATCTATTCTTGCCAAAGTTTTAAGAAATTTCTGAGGACCACAGCTCCTATCCATCATTGTGTAGTTCTTAATCTAACCGCGTAAACACAAAATAAACTATATTTTTACGTAGAGAATACTTATGCCATCAACTTATCTGTATAACTCGAAGCCTAAAAATCAAGTATGGAGGATGTATGGAGGGAGAAAGGTGGAGGAGGAGGGAAATATGTGTTTTTCTGTGAAATAAAATGAACTAGTTTCCTTTCTATTTATAGTGAAAATTTCTGAAAATATCTAGATATTTTGATGAATAGTATTTAGATATTTTGATGAATAGTGTTTAGATATTTATGTGAATATTGTTTAGATATTTAAGAAGAGAATTTCAACTTGACTTCTCTTAATGAGATATTTTGTAAGATATTATCTAAATAATATTTAGTTGATGACTAGATATATGATTAGGCAAGGTCATTTAAAATGTATTAGTCAAAAGGTGGTGCGGGTATCGGAGTAAATAGTAATTTTTAGGAAAAAGTTCCAAGTTTCTATACTGACCCAAAATACGATGAATAGTAAAAATAAATAGTAAAAAGTGAATAGTAATTTTTAGGAAAAAGTTCCAAGTTTCTATACTAACCCAAAAGACGATGAATAGTAAAAAGTGAATAGTAGAAATGAATAGTAATCTGAAAATGTGAATTGTTACAGTCTCTACCCCTTAAGGAGAACTTCGTCCCGAAGTTCTGTTGATGTTAACTACTTACGGTGTGTCTAAGGAAATTCGGGATTTCTAATATAGTGGTGTTTACTATGATTCATCTAAGATTGTGGTTAAGGAGTCGTATCGGATGCAAATAAGCCCACTTATTTATAACTCATTACTTACATAAAGAAGCGTCCAAATTTATGTAAGTAAGGGATCATAAACTCATGGTTCGGTGATTTACAATTTCTTTATTTAAATAAACAGGCGTCCCAATCCATTTAAATAAGGAGATTCTAAATCATCCTACTTAGGAATTTCCGACATAAATCGCTTTCTGAGATAGATAATAAGATAATCAAGTCATCAAATCCCTAAAGCTAAGTAATAATATTATTTAACTCAAACCTTATGTCTCATCAAACAAGAACTGTCATAAGATCAAGTTAAATAATTAGTTATTACTGAGCTCCATATTTTTAATGACTCGACTAATCTCTGGGGTTCCTTATAATACTAAAGTCACATCATCTAACAGCGTGGAACTAAACCAATAACTAACAAAAAGCATATGCGTATGTAGTGTGTGTAAGGAAAATAAAGAGGAGGGTCTTAACGTATATAGTAGTTATAATCTAGGTACTAAATGCAACCTAGTTCTCTATAACCAATGCTCTGATACCAATCTGTAACACCCCCAAAATATCGCAGCGGAAAACTATGTCACTTGGGGTGCTACTTCGTAATACAAAGTACAAGTTATAGAAAACGATATCTAAATGAGACGTTTTGAAAAGTTACCATTCGATTAATGAATTGAAAGTTACAAACATGAGATTCCAAAGTATGATACATAAATTTATACAAAATGTTTTGAATGGTAAACGATAAAAAGCGTAAGTCTTCAAAATATGCAGCTTGACTCTAAGTTCCACGCACTAGCTATCGCCTTACTAACCTGAGATAAACATGCTAAAGTGTCAACACAATGGTTGGTGAGTTCATAGAGTTTGTCTTAAAATAGTTGAAAAGTCTATAAAGAATGTTCACACAGCAAAGGCATTGTGAATCCACTCAATTGCAAGTCCCGCCCATAACAACACTTGCAACCTATGTGTTCACAACCCACTGCTAAATATATAGTATGATTAAGACATGTATAAGTTCATCACAACAATTAAGCAATTAATCGTGAGTCTCTACTTCATCTCCGAAGACCTCACTTGGGAGCCAATTCCCAAAGACAACTACTAGCCACTAAATAGAATAACGCAATTAAGTATAACACAGTCATGTATGTATGCAATCAAGTATAAATGTTTTGAGTATTTGTACAAGTAAGCAAGTAGTTGAGCATGTATCTCCCCCAAAGAGTTAAAACAAGTATAAAAAGAGTAGGGTTATGACTCACCTGATAATAACTGATAAATGATACTAAAAAATTGGGCCGCGCTTCTGCATCTATCTTCAAAAATCCATTTCCTAAACCTTAAAAACCTCTAAAATCAACCAAATAGCTCCCATATTAAAAACCCATCTTTAGAATTAGCCGATCTATTCTTGCCAAAGTTTTAAAAAATTTCTGAGGACCGCATCTCCTATCCACCATTGTGTAGCTCTTAATCTAATCGCGTAAACACAAAATAAACTATATTTTTACGTAGAGAATACTTATGCCATCAACTTATCTGTATAACTCGAAGCCTAAAAATCAAGTATGGATGATGTATGGAGGGAGAAAGGTGGAGGAGGAGGGAAATGTGTGTTTTTCTGTGAAATAAAATGAACTAGTTTCCTTTCTATTTATAGTGAAAATTTCTGAAAATATCTAGATATTTTGATGAATAGTGTTTAGATATTTTGATGAATAGTGTTTAGATATTTAATAAGAGAATTTCAATTTGACTTCTCTTAATGAGATATTTTGTAAGATATTATTTAAATAATATTTAGTTGATGACTAGGTATATGATTAGGCAAGGTCATTTAAAATGTATTAGTTAAAAGGTGGTGTGGGTATCGAAGTGAATAGTAAAAGTGAATAGTAATTTTTAGGAAAAAGTTCCAAGTTTCTATACTGACCCAAAATACGATGAATAGTAAAAAGTGAATAGTATTTTTTAGGAAAAAGTTCCAAGTTTTTATACTGACCCAAAATACAATGAATAGTAATAGTGAATAGTAGAAATGAATAGTAATCCGAAAATGTGAATTGTTACAAACGCCAAACGACAAAATAAAGTATTTTCACCATTTTATTTTTGAAACATGATCTACCAACAATAAAAATAAAGCATGTATACGGAAACAAATAACAATCAAACAATTAAAAATCACACAAAGCATGACTTGCCTCCCAAGAAGCGCTTTTCTTTATTTACGAGTCTTGTAGCTAGACTCAAGGTCATGGGGTACTGTGTGTCGCTTATGCTCACATAACCAAGGGTGAGTCATCTAATAGTCGCCTCATCTTTCTTATAATTATCACTTAACTCTAAACATCCACGATAATACCTTTTGTTTTTTTTTCATGAGGATATTTAAGCCCTTTTCTTTTATCATTCTCACTTAGCATTTCTAGGGGCGGATACCTACTACACTTCTCCATGGAAAAATCCTTGAACCTAGGGTGTGCACAGGGCATTTGGTAAACACAATCTTCATCCCTATCCGAGAATGTAATTAACCCTTCCATAAGTTTTTCATCAAGGTTGGTCAACCTTTTGAAAGGTTTCCCAAACACAACTTGGGTTAACTTACTATCAATAAATTCTCCTAGATTCTCCATAACCATCAACTCAACTAGATAAACAAAGCTTCCTACAAACACATGCAATGACATTGCCCTAGCAATAATATTATCTCCTTTGTATTCTAACTCATCTACTATGATTTTATTATATTCACTACGCGAGATTATGTTCATTGGGAGAGATGAGTTAAGGTAGGCATCAAAGCTCCTAAAACCAATCTTACAAGGAAATTGCATACTGAATGAGCTATCACTCTCAATCCTTGTTCTAGGGTCGACATACCTAAGAGGGTTCACTTCATCATCCATCTTATCCTCATTACTCACATCACCATCTCCTAGATCCTCATCGGAGTCTGAATAGTAAAAAGGACTAGCCCTATGGTCATCATCATGGTCAGACTCCTCCATTTCAGAATTAGTGTCAGAGTGGTGGTTAGGCGAGAGGTTAGGTGGGTTCTCATTTTCCACTAAAGGGATTGGGGCGGGCAGTTGGAAAATCCTACGACAAAAAACACGAATAACAGGAATCAAACGATCAATGTTATTGTTATCCATCGAGATAGTTTACGAACAAAGGAAACAAAGAAATAAGATAGACTAAAGAAAACCTAAAAATAAAAAATAAAGTCTTACTAGAAAGGAATCTAGCAAGTAGACCTAATAAAAAGAAATCCTAACCTAGACAATAACTATTCCCCGGGCTGCGGCGCCAAAAACTTGATGAGTGGAAATTGCACCAGGCTTTAACTCTCGAGGGATCTCGAGAAGCTTACAACCCCCACCAGGCAGTGTACCTGATCATTGTAGTATAGTATAGTGACAAGTACCGGGGGATTGATCGTTCAACTCAGGAATAGTGTCGCTAGGATTAGAAAGCCTAAAGACTAGGTCTAGAGGTGAGAGATGATTCTTTTTGTGTTTTTATATTTTTATAAAAGCAATTAAAATCTCGGGTTTTGAAAGAGTGGGCGGAATTAGTTGCTAGTCAACTAACGCAATAACTAAAGATGCAATCAAAATAAAATAACAAAAATATAAATAAAGCTAATTACTAATGTGGTGTGAACAATAAATGGGAAAATTGTGTTTTTTTAGATTTCGTTACTCCCTAGATATCTTTTACAAGTTGATAGTTTGTTACAGTTGCGTGGATGACGGGTTATATTCCTTAATACCAATCGTGGGGTGGCGTACGTACTTCCCCAACTCTATAAGCTCCTACTTCACTCCTATGTTGAGCCTGCAAGAAGCTCCTAACATGGGATCACTAGAATTCGCTCATGCATTAAATACAACCATAAAAACCTAGTACGCATTGGTTCATGCTTCTTAAGACGTTCAAGCAAGTTACCCTATGGAAGTCTGCCAGTTTTCTTAAGCCTAACATCGAAATCATTCATCCGTAACAACTATAGACAAGCAATCAACCCATAATCAACATCTAGGTTTCACTACATCTAAGCAAACACACAAGAGATCTAGCCTAGCATGTTAAAATCAAGACAAGCGTAAGATATATTCAAACAACACATAGACATATTGAATGAATTGAAAGGATACTTATCTTAATTGAACATGAAAGGTTTCAAGGGGTGAAAACCCTTGAAAATACTGATAAAATCGTGCTAGGGTTTTTCCAAGTCGTCCCTAAAATTGTCATCTCTTAATGAATGAAAATTACAATAGTATATATAGATTTTCCAATGTGACGGCGTCAAGAAGAAAATTCTAACATCGTCAACCCGCCGCCCATAATAAAATCGGATTGCCTAGATCCAGATCTGACGCCGTCAAGAGTAGTTTTCCTTTGGGCCGTCATGAGTAATGGGGCTATGATGGCCTATGGTGACGCCGTCATGCCCTAGTGCAAAAACATTCTGGACCGTTATGGACTCTATCCTCTTCACCTCTTGTTTTTCTCTTGACGCCGTCATTAAGAACTTGGTGACGCCGTCAGATACTGTTCCCAACAAGGAAAATTAAGACTTTGCCGTTTTCTTCACTTTTATGCTCTAAAAACGTCCAAAATGCTTCATTTTCCTGAATTCACTCCAAAAGTACCTAAAATCACAAAATTAACGATTTAGGGCAATATTTGATCAAATAAATTCAATTCCGGGCTTAAATGACCCCCTAAAAATGGATCATTTTTCGCCTCATCATATATCCTCTTTCATTTCTGTAGATATGCTAATGTTCAGACACACGAAACATATGTTCAAACTCACATCAACTATATGTAAAATCATCTTCATTGCTCATTCATATAATGTATTAATCTATTTGCTATAGTCATCACACGTTTGTTTCAAAAAAACAATAAGGCTAAAAGAGAGACTTTATTCGTATATAAACTTTTCTAAGATGGTTAAAGGTATATAAGCTATTGTAAATAAGCTAAACCAAACACCAATACTGATTTTCAAGTTAAAAATATAAATCATTTCTGGTATCACTTTCATGTTGTAACACATTAAGCCCAAAACATAGATCTTATTTGATGGATTATGAACTTATTTAAGCTAATCCAAACAACCCTCATAGCCCAGACAATAGGCTAAACCAAACACCTGGTGCTTTACAAATACACAAATTTCATGTATGATTAGAAAAGTCGATGGTTTGACTAATATCAAAATTTTATTCGTAGGTAGTGGAATTTGTAACAAATCCGGTGCCTGGAGCGATTCAGCTTCTTCTAGAAGTTTTGAACAAGCGGTAACATGCTATAATTTTGGTAACATAACGTATATGACTATAACACTTTTTAGCTCTATAGTCACATTCCTGATATCATGTAGACTAGCCCTTGACCGAATGGATTATGGCATTTTGATCTTTTCTTTTTGCTTGATATACAGAGGATATGAAACCTGAAAGAGCACCATGTCGTTGGTATTGATACCGCTTGATTTAGGCAGCAACAATAGAATTGGAATTTCAGTAAAAACATTCATGCATTTAGTTTATGTCTTATTTTATAGGTAACTTTAGAGCCGTTTTGTTCACATTATTGGTTCTTTGGCAGGGGCATGTTCTTTATTAGGGTTCTTCGCTGTATATTGTGTTAGGATGGAGGCTGGAGCACCCTTCAAATTATACTCTTACTCAGATGTAGATAAGAGCCTGAAAGCAATTCCAAACACGTTCTAAGGGGCTGTTTGAATAAAGGTTTCTAAAATTGTATGTTAATGAGATTCGTAAGGTTTCGCGGCGAGTTCTAAACAACCATTGATGGTGAGCAAATTATAGGCCTGGGAGACCTTGGATGCCAGGTAAATGACTTCCTATTTCTGTAACGTGTTCAACTCATATATATAGTGGCAAGATTTGATAAAAAAAATTCCATTTTGCATTGCTGTATCACATATGAGAAAACAACAAAGATGCCAGTTGGAATAACAATTTTAAAACAATCTCGTGTCAAACACATGACCTATAAGTATAGGATAAAACTCAAAAGTGGTTGGACTATATTTTTTTAATAAATTGTGTAAAAATTACATGTCAAATATAAATACAATAACTTCATCATTATTACTCTAATCTATTTTTTTTGTGTTTGAACTGTAAAAGACAAAACATAACCCAAAATGTGCTGACATCACCACCTTTACACTTGCGGTCTTTATTTTTTTACTCATTTGAGTTGTAGTAAATTTGTTATCGAAAATGAACCAATAGTACTGATGCCTAATTTTCTATGCAAACACGTTATAGGAAATGGACATACTTGTTGGAAAGAGCATTAGAATGATTTTGACCCGTTTAGGTTTAACTAGATTGATTGATAAACGAGTTAAAGGAGGCTCAGGGTACTCTATTATAATTTTGACACATTTAGATTTTGGTAACGGTTAGTTTGAAAATGTGTTGCTCAACCAATTGTATAAGGGAGTGATAGAAGATATATATGGATAACGAATTAGTATTTACTCAA
>CM060689.1:134977045-134994545 GCA_030686995.1 Artemisia argyi
ACCCCTAGCTCCCAACCCAACAATGAGATGAGTACCCCCGCAACTCCCACTCCTAAGCGCCTTAAAGACTACACCTCCCCAAACCCTCGTGGCTTCTCAAATGCCATTGTCTACCCAAACGAACACACCAATGAGGTCTTGCATGTGACCGATGTTTGGCTTGTCCAAAGTGGGTGCAAGTGTGGATTAGATGATGATGACCCGATTCAACACGTTAAGGACTTCTTGAAAATAGTAGACACCCTCCATACGGATGGGGCTACTAGAGACACATCCCGATTACGATTCTTTCCTTTCACCCTCTATGAAAAAGCCCAAGAGTGGTATGATAAACTGAACAACTCATATCCAAGTTCTACGAGAAGTTCTTTCCACCTGGAAAAACTTCAGAGTTTAGAGATAGGATCCTCCGCTTCCGAAAAGGGAAGGACGAACCCTTCCATAAACCGTGGATTAGATTCAAGGATTTAATAAGACAAGTTCCCCATCATGGCATCGAACTTTGGCTTTTGCTCCAAATCTTCTACGGCAATATCTCCTCAAATGACCGGAATGGAATCAACAATTCTAGAAAAGGGAGATTAGCCAATCTTAGTGCCGAAGAAGGATGAGATAGGATTGAAGAATATGCTCAAGACCAGGATGACACTTGGGATGAACCTGAGTCGACTGTCAGCATGTCTGAAATCACTTCAACATCTTCAGATCGGTTAAGAAAAATCAACAAAAGAATGGAATACCTAGCTGGGTCGCAGCTACCTAAACAACTTTCAAATCCTTACTTGATATGCGACTACTGTGGGGGCCCGCATGAGGTAGAGGAATGCGGAGGAGAAACCACGACTTAACATGCATGCTTGTCAGGAGGTGACATCTATGCTGATCCCTCCCTTTTGCCTTTTTACCAAAATGATGATTACACCCTCTGGGGAAATCTGGTAAAAAGAAAAGAAGGAGAGGAAGGTCCTGAATACGAAATCAGGAGCACTTTTGAAGATGACCTTGGTCACTTCACTCAAGAAAAAGGCTTACAATTAAAAGGTCTTAATGAACTTGTTGATGAGCAGCAGAATGACATTGGAGAATGGTTCAACAAGCTTAACTCCGCCCTCGATAACCTTGAAATGCCATCAGTAAGCCAAAAAGACCCCATGCTCACGATTACCACTCGAGCAGGTACAACAACCAAGGACCCCCTTACCCGAGCTCGCCCCCCATCACTCCCGATCCAAACAAGCCTCGCGAAGAGGAGGATGATGTGGGCAGCGAGGCTCCCAACCAACCTCCCTTGGCGACCCCTTCCCCATCAACCCCACCTAACCAACCTGTGAGAATCCCATTCCCATCCTGATTAAAAAAACCAGAAAACTGAGAATGACAATAAAAGATTCCTGTCATATCTAAAAGACTCAGTAGTCACCATACCCCTCCTTGATGCTTGTTATCACATGCCGAAGTATAGCGCATACTTTAAAAAATTACTCGCTAACCGAAAGAAACTCAAGGGTCTTGTGACCCTGGGGGAAGAATGTTCGGTGGTGACCCTTCGAGGGCTACCAAAAAAGGTAGATGATCCAGGCAGCTTCACCTTGCCTTGCTCCATGGGATCTCTATCAATAAAGAATGCTCTTGCCGATTTGGGGGCAAGTATCAACCTCATGCCTCACTTTATGTTCCTTAAACTAGGATACTCTGGATTAAAGCCTACCCGTATGAACATCCAACTAGCCGATAGATCAGTCAAATACCCCGTAGGGATATGCGAGAATGTGCTAGTCAAGGTTGGGAAATTCAAATTCCTGGTCGACTTTGTAATCTTAGAGATGGGGGAGGATGACTTGGTACCCATCATCTAAAGGAGACCATTTCTTGCGACAGCTTGTGCAGTCATTGATGTTCATGACGGCAAGTTAACCTTACGAGTGGGAACCGATAGCATAACATTCGACATTAAGGACTCTATGGATCTCTCTCTCGAAGCAGCTAACCGGCTTTATTTCATTGGAGAGGTCGATGAACTTACGGATGTCATTGATATTTGTGTTGATGAACAAATCGAGGAAGGCTGGTTATGGGATGAGAGTTTTCTCCCTTGGTTAGAGGTGGAAAACATGGAGGATGTTGGTGTAGTCTCCTTCTACCCTAGACAAGAGGCCACGGAGCATCTCGAGCTCCGAAAACCCGAAAACAAGCTTAAGCCTTCTATTATCAAACCTCCTGAGCTAGATCTTAAGGAACTTCCTAACCATTTAGAGTATGCGTTCCTTCAGGGAGAGGACCAACTGCCGGTAATCATAAATTCTTCCCTCGAACATGAACAAAAAGGTAAACTCTTAGAGGTCCTAAAGAAATATAAGGGAGTGCTTGCATGGAGTGTAGCCAACATTAAGGGGATTGACTCAACTTTTTGCACACATAAGATTCTCATGGAAGAAGATTATAAATCTACCGTGCAACCCCAGAGGCGGGTGAACCCCAACATTAAGGAAGTGGTAAAGAAAGAAGTCATCAAACTTCTGGATGCAGGATTGATCTACCCAATCTCGGACAACCCATGGGTTAGCCCTGTACAGGTTGTACCTAAGAAGGGTGGAATGACTGTCGTTAAGAATGACAAGGGTGAGATGGTACCCCAAAGAACAGTTACTGGATGGCGGGTATGCATTGATTATTGAAAGCTCAATGATGCCACGAGGAAAGATCACTTTCCCTTACCATTCATTGACCAAATGTTAGAGAGATTGTCTGGGCACGAGTACTATTGTTTCTTGGATGGATTCTCAGGGTATTTTCAAATCCCCATAGCACATGAGGACCAAGAAAAGACCACGTTTACTTGCCCTTATGGAACGTTCGCCTACAAAAGAATGCCTTTTGGGCTATGTAATTCCCCTGCCACTTTTCAACGATGCATGACCGCAATCTTCCACGAACTTATGGAAGACAGCATAGAAGTTTTCATGGATGACTTTTCGGTCTTCGGGAACTCCTTCGACTGCTGTCTTGCTAATCTAGAAAAAATGCTTAAACGCTGTGAGGAAACCAACTTGGTGTTAAACTAGGAAAAGTGTCATTTCATGGTGAAAGAAGGGATTGTGTTAGGGCATAAGATCTCAGGGAATGGGATAGAGGTGGACCAAGCTAAAGTTGAAGCTATATCTAAGTTACCATACCCCACGACTTTTAAAGCAATACGCAACTTCTTGGGGCACGCCAGATTTTATCGGAGATTCATCAAAGACTTCTCCAAAATAGCTCAGCCAATGACTCAATTGCTAATGAAGGATGCTCCTTTCGATTTCTCCCAAGAATGCAAGGATGCATTCGATCTCTTAAAAAAGGAGCTCACACAAGCTCCAATCATGATTACACCCAACTGAGAGTTACCATTTGAAATCATGAGTGACGCTAGCGATTTCGCTGTCGGGGCTGTGTTGGGCCAACGACATGACAAGCTATTCCAACCTATTTACTATGCTAGCAAAACCATGAATCCAGCTCAAGAGAATTACTTTACCACCGAAAAAGAGTTGTTAGCCGTGGTGTTCGCATTCGACAAATTCCGACAATATCTTGTCCTTTCAAAGACAGTCGTTTTCACTGGTCACTCGGCTCTGCGATATCTTTTTGCTAAGCAGGACGCTAAGCCATGACTAATTCGGTGGATCTTGTTGTTACAAGAATTTGATGTTGAGATTCGTGATAAGAGGGGGGCAGAAAATCTGGCCGTAGATCATCTATCTCGTCTTGAAAACCCCTTGGATGAGCACGATAGAAGTGAGATTCGGGATTCATTTCCTGACGAACAACTCATGTCAATGATTGGTTCAGAGCCTTGGTACGCCGATTTTGCCAACTATCTCGCAAGCAGACTCGTTCCAGAACACCTGACTAGGTACGAAAGAAAAAGGTTTTTTCTCAGTTAAAATACTACTTCTGGGATGAAGCATTTTTATTCCGAAGGTGTCCTGACCAAATAATAAGACGTTGTGTTTCGGAGAGTGAGGCAGTAAAGATTATGAGGGAATGTCACTCTGGTCCCTCTGGAGGGCATCATGGGATAAGCACCACCACCCGAAAGATTTTCGACTCGGGATTCTATTGGCCCACAATTTTCCGTGATGTCAAAGAAATGGTACAGGCATGCGATGCATGTCAACGGGCCAGGAACATAACACATAAGGATGAAGAGCCTCAGAATTTGATACAAGTATGTGAGGTCTTCGATGTCTGGGGAATTGACTTCATGGGACCCTTTCCATCTTCAGGGGGAATGAATACATTTTAGTTGCCATCGATTATGTTTCAAAATGGGTAGAGGCACAAGCCCTTAGGACCAACGATGCCAGGGTAGTTATTCATTTCCTGAAAAAGCTTTTCGCTAGATTCGGGATTCCTAAAGCCCTCATCAGTGATAGGGGGACCCACTTTTGCAACGCGCAAATGGAAAAGGTCATGAGGAGGTATGGGGTTTCCCATCGGTTTTCCACTGCATATCATCCACAAACCAATGGCCAGGTCAAAAATACAAGCAGAGCTATTAAAAGAATACTAGAAAAAATGGTTAGTCAAAATAGAAAAGACTGGTCACTTAAACTCGACGAGGCCTTATGGGCATTCCAAATTGCCTACAAGACACCTATTGGAACGACCCCGTTTCGCATGGTGTATGGTAAAGCATGTCACTTGCCAGTGGAATTAGAACATAAGGCTTATTGGGCGCTTAAGGCATGTAATTTAGACTATACAATTGAAGGAACCAATAGGTTCTTACAATTACACGAGCTTGATGAACTTAGATTAGAAGCTTATGAGTCCTCCATTACATATAAAGAGAGGGCAAAAAGATGGCATGACCAAAGAATTAAGAAACCCAAGGAATTTTCAGAAGGGGACAAAGTCCTATTGTACAATTCTCGGTTAAGATTATTTCTAGGGAAACTCAAGTCTAGATGGTATGGACCATTTATGGTGAAAAGTTCCTCTAAAACTAGAGCCGTTGTGTTATTAGACGATGAAGGTAGAGAATTCACTGTTAACATGTAACAATTCACATTTTTCAGGTTAATTACTTTTCCCGGAAAATTTCACTATTCACTTTTACTATTCATTTTTCCCGAAACTTTCCCGAAAGTTGATTTTTATTTGATATTCTCAAGTGATAAATCATTTCCATGGCAAATTAAAAATTTGACATTCATAAGCTCATTTTCGTGAAAGTTATTAAGGAATTACACGGAATTACACGTTTTAGGGTAAAACGTCAATCAGAAATTCTACGCACAACGAAATTCAACCTCGTCAGGTGACCCCACATCGGGAAAATGTTTGACACGCTCATGATTTATTTGAGAATTAATCGTGACTGAGAAAAACATGACCAAAGACTTCCCGGCAGGTCACCCAAGCCTGTACTAATCCCGCACGAGCACGCTTAACCGTTTGGGCGATTAACCGTTAGACCACAAAACGCGTTTCTAAGACTATTTTAGTTTTCAACTTCTTAGAAAAATTCAACATATTCTTTCCCTCCTCCATTGACCAAAAATCATCCCTTGATGTTATAAGTCGTTTCGTGATTTTTAGGCTTACGGTTTGATGTCTAAAAGACATTTAATACCAACCGACACTAGACTGAGCCCAGTCTAGACATTATAAGTCATTTTAAATCATTTATAACATATTAGAAAAGTAACATTTTACTTTTCTCAATTTTACGCAATATTCAGCGTTTTACGCGAATTACGCGTTTTAGACCCGTGTTTCCAGTTTTTAGCAGGGTTTTAGCACCCGATAGAACCTACCACTCATTTTATATTTTATTATGGACTATATGGACATGTTTAACAATACTTTCAAATTCCATAATTTTACGATACCCGGTTTTACGTTTTGAGGCTTAATCATTTACGATTGGCATTTCCCGGAGTCAAAACTAACCAAGTATCTTGGATAATACCAAGAAAAGTCCACCCTTGCTCTCCAAGTTCATATGAACCGCCATAGGGGGGGGGGTTTTCACACTAGGTGGCTTGATCTTAAGCTTAATGGCCTTAGATTTCATCCATGTGTTCACCTTGGCCTCCAAGGTTGGACTAGTCAACATTTCTAACCTCCTCCAAGCCATATAAATACCCCCTTCCCCTCCTTGGCCGTCCCTCATCACACACACACCCACACCATCTCATTTTCTCATTATCTTCAAGTTTCATGCAAGATTCAAGTGCTAGTTCAAGGTAGAAACCCTAGATAGGTTATCATTCATCAAACACTTCCATAACCTCATATACTTGGTGATTTCTCTTGAGTTTGAATCTACTCAAGTCACCTCAACCTTCATCATCCATCTTTCAAGAATACCAAGGGTAGAAAGATTGCATGAAGTGAAAAAGGGTTGAAGCAAGTCTATCAAAGTCCTATCCTTACATGTTAACTTCCTTTCATCTTTGAAAGCCTAAAGTTGTGAGCCAAACCCTAACTTGATTCTTGTTAAATAATCATGTTCATGTTATTTACATATTATTTGTGCTATATTATGTCTTGTAGTTATGTCCATGATGTATAAAAGTGAGCAAAACAAGTTATTGTTATTGATTGTTACAACAAGTTACTAAAACAAGTAAACTAGTGACTTTCTTGGAAAACCACGACCAAAATGGTAAAAATATGATGTTGGATCATTACATATTACAGTAGAGGACTTAACAAGGAAACCATAGCAATTTGAACCACCTAAAACGAGTATACGAGTCAAAAGTTACGCCCATTTGAAGTTACCAAAACTTTTCGGCAAACTGCCAAATACCATTCTGATCAAATTTGGGTTTTGAAAGTCCCACTTCTGGTCCGATTCATCAAAAAGTTAAAACACGAAAGTTGTCCGGAACGCCGTTTTCGTTCAGGAATAAAGAAGCTCGAGACCTAAAAACGCTTTCCGAGTGATAAAATTCTTCAAATTCTAAACAGCCCATTTTTAGGCAAAAGTCACTAGATTATGGTTATACTTTAAAAGGAACAAGAGGTCTTATGACCTATAATCAAGACCGCAACCATGGCTAGAGCCAAGGTTGAGTCTCATGACCTTGGAACAAGGACCAAAGGTCATGGCTAGGCCATGACGAAATGACCATACCAACTTACAAAGGCGTAAACATGAAACAATGAATTAGGCGATAACATGAACAAGCAATTTGGATCTACTTCACTTAAAAGGAAACCATGAGATATTACCAAGAGAAAATGGTCATTCAAGACTTATGAAACTACCCCTAATAACAATCTTCATGTACAAATAAACTTTCCTAAGTTTATTCAAGTATCGGACATGTAACTTCCGGATCAAAACTTATATTTATATACTTTATCAACTACTACAATAGTAGGGAGCCTCATGTGAGGAGTTCATTATGTAAGCCGTCGAGATGAGTTGTGGATTTACGAGTTAAAGTGTCCTGGCTCCTCGAACGCTTACTAACATGACTTCTGAATTATGTCGGCCCGAACGGTAGTAAACGATATACAAAACATACATGTTTCATGAATCATTACTTTCAAAGACTTACAATATACATCATACCACATCATGGACTAGATGCAAGATATATATATATATATATAGGCACTACTTCATATTCTTTACTCCAATCCTAAGTCGCGACATTCTATTATAGGTTGCTCGTAGAAACCTTCACGATTCGACTGTTACATTCATTACTTGCTATCTTACTTAAGGTGAGTTCATAGCCCCACTTTACATTACTTCATTGTTTTACAAACCCTTGGGGGGAATACATGCTATTTTTAACCGAGCACAATGTTTTTAAATTGTATGCTTACCTGATTGTTTTATTATCACTAAGTACCATCCTTGCCAAACCGAGATCCCATATTATGAACCATTAAATCACTTGCGAGGGTTACTTGCAAGTGAGCGCGAATATTGTGAATAGGCCTATTGGGATTGACGAATCCCATTTGTATTGACTAAGTTCAAACAAATGCATTAATATTTGAGACATTAGGTATGACGGCAAAATACCTACCGGGATAACTCCGCCGATTGATATTGGTACACGTTAACGTTTTGGTGTCATAAGCTTAGTGTATAATACATGTTCCGGGCGTATAATAACGTAGCCTACCTGTTTTGTTTTCCAAACATTGGTGTGAGCCTATAACTCACACTACCAACATATTGTGTTCAATCGATTTAACAAACTCTATGAATATCACTCAACCTTTGTGTTGACCTCTCAAGCATGTATTTCAGGTTCATGACGATCAAGGATGGCACGGAAGGACACGGATACTCAAGAGGGCTATAAATTTTATTATCATTCAAAACTCATTTATTATACATTGTAAACATGGAACCAATTGGGACCTCATTTTGAAATCTCTGATATTTATATAATTTGAATGATACATCTTTTTAAACGACTCAATTGGAGTTCGTTTTCTATTATTGTGACTATTGTGCCGTCGAGTAACACCCAGTTTGAATTCCGCTGCATCCATGAATTGGGGGTGTTACAGATTGGTATCAGAGCCATGGTTATAGAGAAACGGGTCTAAGTGAGACCTAAACTATAACTACAATCACAAACAAAAACATTTTATAGCCTTCCGCTCTCCGTGTCTTCCATCCTCCAGACGATTATGGACTTAGTAAGCATGTTATGCTACACAAACATATTAGTATATTCATATATACCCATTTTGAGCATTTCTCCGTAGGCATTTTTATGCTACACAAACATAATTGCATATTGATATATGTACCCTAAACATAATTGAGCATTTTCCCGTAAGCATAAGTATATTGATATATACACACTAAGCATTTTATGCTACATGAACACATATAAGTATATTGATATATACACACTAAGCATTTTTGCTACATGAACATAGATAAGTATATTGATATATACACACTAGGCATTTTATGCTACATGAACATATTAGTATATTGATATATAAACTCGGTTTATTTTCAATCATTTATCTAAACAATGAACTAAACATATCTGTGTATGCCTATTCTAAGGCATTTCGGCACAGCCACACTCTCCCAATCATGTTCCTACTCCAACATTATATGTCCAAGACATTGTAACTGATTGCAATGGTCTCATTCATTTTTCAAGACATTGTGAGATACAATGGTCTCATTCACTTTTCAAGACATTGTGAGATACAATGGTCTCATTCATTTTCCAAGACATTGTGAGATACAATGGTCTCATTCATTTTCCAAGACATTGTATGATACAATGGTCTTAATCATTTCTCAAATATTTTGAGTCACACAACGGTTTAACCTACTTCCCAGACATTGTGAATTGCACAATGGTCTAACCTACTTCCCAGACATTGTGAATTACACAATGGTCTAACCTACTTCCGAGACTTTGTGTTTTGTGCAAATGGTCTCTAGAATTATTCCATCACATCATCAATATCATTTCTTATGATATCAAAAACCCGTCACAATCTATCGATTTCAAAACAAGAAATATGATATTTCTAAAGGACAAACTAATCCATCATCGACAAAAGCTGAACTTTCTCTACATTCATCAAAGTTTTCTTATGAAACCTTCATTATTAAAAGTTCGTGATCCTGGCCAAGTATGTTCTATTTTAGAACTACTTAAAAACTTCCTTTCCATACGTACCTACCCTTACTATCTTCTATGCAATGGAATGTGAAAACATGGGTTACAAGTCTTGTATGGCCGGGACTTGCAATTGAAGGGTTTGACATTGCCTTTGTTTAGTGGACAGTTTCCCGAAAGCAACGGACATATCAAAAGTATACCTAATTTAGGTATTTGAAAATTTTATCGAACCTTGGCTAAATATAGACTGGTCACCTATATTTAACCTTGGGACAGTGGAATATAGTCTGACTAACTATATTCGACTTAGAATTTTCAAATACTGAGAGTAGTTGTACTAGGGTTATGTTTAGGTTGATTTCCTACATGAACTCGATAAACCACCAGAATACATTAAAACAATCTAGAGACACGATAATGTCTTACCACTCAGCGAAATCTTAACACCTTATTTGTGTTACCTAATTTCATTCTTGAAATTTTTTTCATTTATGAGATAATCCGAACTACTATCTTGGGATAGTTATCAATTATTCTCTTCATCCTGTAGAAGTACTATCCTGTTTAGGTCCTAAGGATACCATTCCATCATAAACTTTTAAAATCTCTTAAGATTTTTAAAGCAAACTCAACATCTATACCTAAGAGTATTAATGTTAAGCATACACTACACACTTTTGTTCGTCAACATATCACATCATCATCTTTACAACCGTTACAAACACAAGCTCAATAACAGATGTTGATGCACTTTTAAAGCTCAAATCATCCTTAGCTACACCACAAGCACCCTTACCAGCTTTACAAGATTGAATATTCATCTTGGAACACCAGTATCATCTCGTAATACCCTACCTTGTAACTCACCGACTAAGTATGAATGTTGTGTAGGATGATTTGTAATTATTTGAATGGATTGGGATGCCTTTTCATTTAAATAAAGACATTGTAAATCACTAAACCATAAGTTTATATTCCTTTAGTTACATTGTTTGGGATGCCTCTCTATGTAAATAAAGAATTATAAACAAGTGGGCTTAATTATATCCGAAATAACATAAGTATGAAGTCAATAAACACTAGATACAACAACAGATTACCTACTAGGCTATGATTGCAACGACTATCCCAATTTCCATTTGTACAAGGTTTACATTTTGGTTTTCATAATGATAGTGCAATAACAAACAAACTCATTACGGGGCCATGTAACCATACGCATGCGCAGTCGCACCAAACTCATTGCGAAGCCATGTAGCCATATGCATGGGCAGCCGTACAATTCAAACAGGACTTGGTCCAACCACATGTTCAACGCTTATTCCATGATTCGATTCTTATATCAATTGCTATTGATACTTGACAACTATATCAAGTTCTATTTTGATATTCAACTACTATATCAATTTCTATTAATAATCGACTGCTATATCAATTTTCTTTGATATTCGACTATTATATGGATCTCTATTGATATTCAACCATGTTATCAATCTCTATTGACACACCATATTCTGAGACAAATCAAACTACATCACTAGTAATTCCAGACTTTGGTCCTCATAAGTAACCACACATCTTTATCGACACCATTCCAACATATGACACACAAAGAACTTCGGGACGAAGTTCCCCGTAAGGGGTAGAGACTGTAACAATTCACATTTTTCAGGTTAATTACTTTTCCCGGAAAATTTCACTATTCACTTTTACTATTCATTTTTCCCGAAACTTTCCCGAAAGTTGATTTTTATTTGATATTCTCAAGTGATAAATCATTTCCATGGCAAATTAAAAATTTGACATTCATAAGCTCATTTTCGTGAAAGTTATTAAGGAATTACACGGAATTACACGTTTTAGGGTAAAACGTCAATCAGAAATTCTACGCACAACGAAATTCAACCTCGTCAGGTGACCCCACATCGGGAAAATGTTTGACACGCTCATGATTTATTTGAGAATTAATCGTGACTGAGAAAAACACGACCAAAGACTTCCCGGCAGGTCACCCAAGCCTGTACTAATCCCGCACGAGCACGCTTAACCGTTTGGGCGATTAACCGTTAGACCACAAAACGCGTTTCTAAGACTATTTTAGTTTTCAACTTCTTAGAAAAAGTCAACATATTCTTTCCCTCCTCCATTGACCAAAAATCATCCCTTGATGTTATAAGTCGTTTCGTGATTTTTAGGCTTACGGTTTGATGTCTAAAAGACATTTAATACCAACCGACACTAGACTGAGCCCAGTCTAGACATTATAAGTCATTTTAAATCATTTATAACATATTAGAAAAGTAACATTTTACTTTTCTCAATTTTACGCAATATTCAGCGTTTTACGCGAATTACGCGTTTTAGACCCGTGTTTCCAGTTTTTAGCAGGGTTTTAGCACCCGATAGAACCTACCACTCATTTTATATTTTATTATGGACTATATGGACATGTTTAACAATACTTTCAAATTCCATAATTTTACGATACCCGGTTTTACGTTTTGAGGCTTAATCATTTACGATTGGCATTTCCCGGAGTCAAAACTAACCAAGTATCTTGGATAATACCAAGAAAAGTCCACCCTTGCTCTCCAAGTTCATATGAACCGCCATAGGGGGGGGGGGTTTCACACTAGGTGGCTTGATCTTAAGCTTAATGGCCTTAGATTTCATCCATGTGTTCACCTTGGCCTCCAAGGTTGGACTAGTCAACATTTCTAACCTCCTCCAAGCCATATAAATACCCCCTTCCCCTCCTTGGCCGTCCCTCATCACACACACACCCACACCATCTCATTTTCTCATTATCTTCAAGTTTCATGCAAGATTCAAGTGCTAGTTCAAGGTAGAAACCCTAGATAGGTTATCATTCATCAAACACTTCCATAACCTCATATACTTGGTGATTTCTCTTGAGTTTGAATCTACTCAAGTCACCTCAACCTTCATCATCCATCTTTCAAGAATACCAAGGGTAGAAAGATTGCATGAAGTGAAAAAGGGTTGAAGCAAGTCTATCAAAGTCCTATCCTTACATGTTAACTTCCTTTCATCTTTGAAAGCCTAAAGTTGTGAGCCAAACCCTAACTTGATTCTTGTTAAATAATCATGTTCATGTTATTTACATATTATTTGTGCTATATTATGTCTTGTAGTTATGTCCATGATGTATAAAAGTGAGCAAAACAAGTTATTGTTATTGATTGTTACAACAAGTTACTAAAACAAGTAAACTAGTGACTTTCTTGGAAAACCACGACCAAAATGGTAAAAATATGATGTTGGATCATTACATATTACAGTAGAGGACTTAACAAGGAAACCATAGCAATTTGAACCACCTAAAACGAGTATACGAGTCAAAAGTTACGCCCATTTGAAGTTACCAAAACTTTTCGGCAAACTGCCAAATACCATTCTGATCAAATTTGGGTTTTGAAAGTCCCACTTCTTTTCCGATTCATCAAAAAGTTAAAACACGAAAGTTGTCCGGAACGCCGTTTTCGTTCAGGAATAAAGAAGCTCGAGACCTAAAAACGCTTTCCGAGTGATAAAATTCTTCAAATTCTAAACAGCCCATTTTTAGGCAAAAGTCACTAGATTATGGTTATACTTTAAAAGGAACAAGAGGTCTTATGACCTATAATCAAGACCGCAACCATGGCTAGAGCCAAGGTTGAGTCTCATGACCTTGGAACAAGGACCAAAGGTCATGGCTAGGCCATGACGAAATGACCATACCAACTTACAAAGGCGTAAACATGAAACAATGAATTAGGCGATAACATGAACAAGCAATTTGGATCTACTTCACTTAAAAGGAAACCATGAGATATTACCAAGAGAAAATGGTCATTCAAGACTTATGAAACTACCCCTAATAACAATCTTCATGTACAAATAAACTTTCCTAAGTTTATTCAAGTATCGGACATGTAACTTCCGGATCAAAACTTATATCTATATACTTTATCAACTACTACAATAGTAGGGAGCCTCATGTGAGGAGTTCATTATGTAAGCCGTCGAGATGAGTTGTGGATTTACGAGTTAAAGTGTCCTGGCTCCTCGAACGCTTACTAACATGACTTCTGAATTATGTCGGCCCGAACGGTAGTAAACGATATACAAAACATACATGTTTCATGAATCATTACTTTCAAAGACTTACAATATACATCATACCACATCATGGACTAGATGCAAGATATATATATAGGCACTACTTCATATTCTTTACTCCAATCCTAAGTCGCGACATTCTATTATAGGTTGCTCGTAGAAACCTTCACGATTCGACCGTTACATTCATTACTTGCTATCTTACTTAAGGTGAGTTCATAGCCCCACTTTACATTACTTCATTGTTTTACAAACCCTTGGGGGGAATACATGCTATTTTTAACCGAGCACAATGTTTTTAAATTGTATGCTTACCTGATTGTTTTATTATCACTAAGTACCATCCTTGCCAAACCGAGATCCCATATTATGAACCATTAAATCACTTGCGAGGGTTACTTGCAAGTGAGCGCGAATATTGTGAATAGGCCTATTGGGATTGACGAATCCCATTTGTATTGACTAAGTTCAAACAAATGCATTAATATTTGAGACATTAGGTATGACGGCAAAATACTTACCGGGATAACTCCGCCGATTGATATTGGTACACGTTAACGTTTTGGTGTCATAAGCTTAGTGTATAATACATGTTCCGGGCGTATAATAACGTAGCCTACCTGTTTTGTTTTCCAAACATTGGTGTGAGCCTATAACTCACACTACCAACATATTGTGTTCAATCGATTTAACAAACTCTATGAATATCACTCAACCTTTGTGTTGACCTCTCAAGCATGTATTTCAGGTTCATGACGATCAAGGATGGCACGGAAGGACACGGATACTCAAGAGGGCTATAAATTTTATTATCATTCAAAACTCATTTATTATACATTGTAAACATGGAACCAATTGGGACCTCATTTTGAAATCTCTGATATTTATATAATTTGAATGATACATCTTTTAAAACGACTCAATTGGAGTTCGTTTTCTATTATTGTGACTATTGTGCCGTCGAGTAACACCCAGTTTGAATTCCGCTGCATCCATGAATTGGGGGTGTTACATAACATACAACGTGTAAAACATTATCAAGAAAGTAATAATGAAATGATTAGTGAGGAGGATGTCACGTTCGATGATGAGGTCACGTAGTAACCCATGACCTTGAGTCTAGCTACAAGACTCGTAAATAAAGAAAAGCGCTTCTTGGGAGGCAACCCATGTTTTGTGTGATTTTTATTTTGTTTGTTTGTTATTTGCTTCCGTATGCATGCTTTATTTTTATTGTTGGTAGATCATGTTTCAAAACTAAAAAGTGAAAATACTTTATTTTGTTGTTTGGCCTAGTCTTAACTTCATCCAAAGGTGTTTTTGCAAAAGATAAGTGTAAGGGGAAACCTCAAATATGTTTTTAAAAAACAAAAGCCGATCATGATTCTCCACAATATTAAGTGAACATGTATATTCGTATTTGTTAGATTCAAATGCTTGTATCGAGTCATAATGAAGTTTTGCAGGATTTTCCAGGAAGTAGGACCAAGTTTTTCCAGAAATTTCCCAGAAACTTAACATAAGAATTTCTGCAGGTCACTTCTGACGGTGTCACGAGTTTACTCTTGACGGCGTCACGTGTAAAAATCTGGAAATTTTACCAGTTATGTTTTTCTAACGGAGTCTTAAAGTTTTTGTTGAATTATTAGTTTTATAATCTCCAGGAAATCTGCAAACATCATTCCATATACATTATATCTTATTTTGTTTTCTAGGATTTATTAGCATATGTAGATTGCCGCCGATGTTATGCGAGGTTGCCTTGTCTGTTTTCTCAGGATTTACAGGTTATGTATGACAAGAAGATGATTATTATTCTGGAAGGGAAGCTTTGATTGTTTATTTTCTTGGAGGAAGATCTAACCTGGCCACCTTATTATCCATACCGAGAGAATCAGGGGAGTATTTGATTTCATTTGTTTTACTTATTTCACTTTTACATTCTTTACTTGAACATTGGAGACAATGTTCATCCTAAGTGTAAGGGGAAGGTAAAATGATGATACCTTACAAATATACTTTCGCTTGATTTTGTTTGTTTAATAGTAGATGTGTAATAAAACTATGAGAAATACTAGTTAGTGCAATTTTAGCGCCAAATTTAAATTTTTTTACAACATTTAGGAGTGAAACTTTAGCCATCGCAAGCATCTCATAGATAGGAGATTGTATGACTAGCACATAACTGTATTATTCAGAAAAAATTTCCTCCCAAATATGTGAGGTTCGCCTTTAGATTTGATAGGAAAAACATTTATTATTAGTGCTTATGAGTGTACCGGTAGCATTTAGATTCTAGAACTTGTGTTAGTGATGCATCCCGAGACCGCTAGTGAGACTACATTCGTGCAGTAGGATTTACTACATGATAAGAGGCAATAGGACCACCCTTGTGTTAAACCCGTATTATAATTACTTGACCATTTAAGTCATATTACCTGGCTAGTAAAGTCAATTAATTTTTCCCACACCATTAGTGTTGTACTCATTTTTAGTACACGAAACCCCTAGTACACCCCTCCGAGCCTATCTTTTCGTTTCTAACTTTAAGCATTTTACTTAAAGGAAGAATTTGTTACACCCCACTTAAATGTACAACCAAATCGCCTTAGCCTTCCGTGTATGCACTCATCTTTAGTGCATTATTGTTACATGTTTAAACCCTTAGTTAATTATCTAATTGGTTACATGGTTGCTAAGTCGAGTCATATCCTTGTACATATTGTTTTGGGACGATTGGGACTCATGGGTAAAGTACTTATTTTATGGAGTAATGGGAAAGAACATAATATTATTACCCCCGTATGTGCGTTAATCTTAAAAGTACTCCAAGTGTTTTGATTTTCTTAATTCGAGTAATTAGATTAGTTTATTGTAAAGTATGTAAAAATTCAAGTGTAAGGGGAATGTTCATTCCCTATTATGTATTATTTTGGATGGTAGGGTAAGAGTGTATGCAAAAAAAAAAAAAAAAAAAAAAAAAAAAAAAAAAATCAAGAAAAAGAAAATGAAATAATAAAAAAAAGAAAAGAGAAAAAACATACGAACTTCCATCCCGTTTCATTCAATGTTTATTTTATGTTTTTATTATTTTTCATTTATTAGCTTAAGTCGAGTCTAGTCTTGGCTTAGCAACGCCACATTGTACATGTAATTAACCAAGATTGTTAACTCGCCACCAGTAAAGACTGCCTATATCCAACAAAACCGTGTATTCCATATCCCTACACCTGACGTTACAACCCTTTAAAAGACCTCTTTGATAGTTTATCCTAGGTGCTTACGCCATGTGGTGGAGGTTTGATCCTTTCCCAAGCCTATGGTAATCTATTTTGCTATGATAGGTAGTGAGAGATATTTTCCGTTTCCATATTGTGATATTACTTTATTACACCCGAGAGATGTGAGTATCTAAACACTATTTGTGAGGTGCTAGTGTATGACCTCCGTGCTTGTCTTTGGTTTTTAGTGGAACGATTATTTGTTGTAATTACTTTTATATTAGTGTTAAATGACCCCTAACTTGTATTTTGACTAGAATAAAAGCGCATTTGCTTGAGGACAAGCAAATCTCAAGTGTAAGGGTATATGATGAGGCGAAAAATGAACCACTTTTAGGGGGTCATTTAAGCCCGGAATTGAATTTATTTGATCAAATATTGCCCTAAATCGCTCCTTTTGTGATTTTAGGTACTTTGGGAGTGAATTCTGGAAAAGGAAGCAATTCGGACGTTTTTGGAGCATAAAAGTGAAGA